>OZ012735.1:931838175-931887123 GCA_963859935.3 Lathyrus sativus
GCTTTAAAAACTTTCTAAAATTCTGGATATACCTACAACAAAACCACAGGAAAAAAATGCTAATGTGTATGCTGGAAATACGAGTGCACATGCTTATACAAAAAGACAAAAGGGAAGGTCAAATTTCAGGTTACAACATCGAGTACCACTATCACGTTTTTTTTCTCCATCAAACCTCTGCACATAACCGAGAACCACCAATCTGCCATTAACCACCACACCCTCGATTTTCTTCCCTCTTCAACACATTCTCCTTCCACCTAACAGCTCCGCTTCCTTTTTCGTCCACCCGCCCATAATTCAATAACATTCAACAACAATAACTCAGTTATGATTAGTTCGATTCAAACAACAACAAGGACTCATCTCACAACAAACAACAAACTCAACGATTCATACCACAACAATGCACCATTTATGCGACGGGATAAATTGAGAGCAACTAACAACACCACGTTCACCGTCATTTCGCCAGAATGTGAAGTAATTTTGCTTTGCTTACGTGTTCTATTCATTTTACTGCTTGTGTTTGTTTATTTGTTTAAATATTAATTTTATACTTGGCATTTTGAATATTATATACATATACATATACCTTCAGTTCGATTTAGCTATATAAAATACATCATTATTTTGTTTAATATATATTAGTTTTGGTTCAAATTTTGTTATAAGCATAAATTGTTTCTTTTTATTTAGTAATTTTTTATTATAATTAACTAGGTTTTTTTTTGTAATATAATTGGTTGTTTGGGCCATTACAATACTTTGTTTTAGACCCATATTAGTTTACACCTTATATTTCTAATATACATCCCTCTTGTTTTATTATTTTTTATTTTATTTTCTTGATTAAATTGTTATTTTAGATTTTTAATTAAGTAATTGGTTAGATTTTTTAATTGAGTAAATAATTATAGTTTTAGTTGATTAATTATTGAATTATTAAGTAATTGCTTGATTATTCACTTGGTCGTTGCATTGCAAATTCGTGGTATGAACTTGATTTTTGCTTCGAACGCGTATGGACGCTTATATTTTTTCTTGACTTCTTACAGAGTGATTTCTACATGAATCTGCTCTAAGATAATTTAGCTAATTCGGGTTGCTTTCGATTTTGGTTGGTTTTTAGTCTCATGGCTTACTCTTGGACCTTTTTACAATGAATTTGGTTTATTCTCGATCTTGTGGCTTACTGTTGGGCCTTCTTACACGAGCACCTTTTATTTATATGTATTTGTTTGATGGGTTTGCTTTTAATTGCTTTATCATATCCCCATTCAGCAAAATATACCCCCATTTCCATTACGTGTAAATATTTTACCGCCTTCCTAACTCAAGAATAAAATCAATCATCTCTCAAAAAGAACAAAAAAATAAGTCTGATCCAACGTCGAGCAATTTTCACAAAACCAACCATTTATATCACTTCAAATAATCACTTTCAACCAACTCAATCCTTATCATTTCAATCTCAAATCATTTTCATAATCATCTTACAACAATAAAACCCTTGATCCAACATTAAGTGGCAATTTCTCAATCAAACCCAAAAACCTTTGAAATATAATTAAGATTGTGCGTCACGAATCTTAAGTAGTGGAGAAGGAGCGAGAATGAGCTTTCCTACCCTCACTCTGAGTATTTTGAAGACAAGACGCTGGCTTAGTTGTTTGAAATATTCGCCTCCACTCATAGTCTTTAGTGCAATTCGAGTCAAAAATAACATTTTTTCAAAACCCTAAAATCAACATCAACACATAAAATCTATCTTTTCTCGCCCCCGTGCGATCGATGCAAATTCAACCTATCTTTTCTCGCCTTAGTGCAATTGAAACCTTTCAAAACCTAACTAATCTCCCCCGTGCGATCAAACAACTTTTTGTAAAAGAACATTGTTTAGTCCTTCTAACGCGCATACAAACTAGTATTTAAGCCTCCACCGAGAGTAGATAAGCCAATTTTTAGTCCTTAGAATGCGATCTAAACACTTGTTCATTAAAAATACAAACCAACAAACTGTAGTCACCCCCGAACTACAGAGCTATGATTTCCTTATTGCATTATAAGGATACGTAGGCACAAGATTGCAAGATCTTGGCGAGCAACCTTTTTCTTTTTTTCCTCCTTAGTTCTCCAAACTACAGAGCTCTTATTCGATACGTAGGCACGAGAGCCCGAATCCATGCGACCACATTAATAAAAACCTATTTTTCCCCCTTTTGAGTTTCCTTTCTTTTCTCTTTTAAATCTTTTTAGCACTTGAAGAAAGCAAATAAACATGATGTTAACATTCAATCACAAATTAAACTAAGAGGTTCTCGTTGAGTATGACAGACACGAGGGATGCTAATACCTTCCCTTTGCGTCATCGACTCCAGAACTCGAATATGGTTGCGACGACTATTTTCTTTTAAAAGTTTTTATTAATATTTTCCTATCCTTCATTAGAATAAATAAAGTTCGGTGGAGACTCTGTTTAAACTATTTTCCGCGCCATTGCAAAGGATCGTATTTTTTCGAGGTACGGTAGATAGGTACTCCACAAATCATGCTAAGGGACATGAATGACCTAGATGAAATTTTACCATCTCGCATAACATGATAATGTATAAGGGCCCAAAATTGAACTGGACAGGGTGACACAATTTACTCCCTTGTGTTCAACATATACATAAGGTAAAAAGGGTAATTGTATTACAATCATTATCACTAAAGGTTTTGTCAGATCGCGTGACATTTTTGTGACTTGGGTAGCAGTTATGTGTTGCTAGATACCACTCACTATTTATTATATTAAATATATGATTTAGTATAATTGTCAAAGTTATGAGAACCTACGGGGTCACACACAAAATGACATATTGATGGGAGATATAATAAATAAAGAACGCCGTAAGGTACGATGTACTTAAGGGAATTACAAGACATCGTAAGGTATGATGCACTTAATTGGATACATAATACGACTAGGTATTGTGGGCTTAAGTGAAATATAGTACACCATAATGTACAATGCACTAAAGAGAACTTTTTTAGCTTTGAGTCCACACAAGTGGTTCTATAAATAGAACCCTTGTGCAAAAACTTTTTCACTTGATGAAAATTATTTTAAACTCTCTTTCTCTCAAAGTTATCATTCGTATCACTTATCACTAAGATTAAAGGCACTATGATTGTATGGACTGAGTAGAGGCGATATTCTTCATTGATCGCTTGTGATCATCCATCTAATTCTGCATCAAAGGTTTTAATCACCATAAGAGATAATTGTTTCTATCGATGTTCATGCTCATTCGTAAGAAACAACTAAAGGGAATTTTTTTTGTATGGTAAAGAATTGATACTTCGATCATACATAACTTACAAAATTTGAGGTGATCAATCTTATATATGATATAAGTAATTCTAGTGTAACGATGGTATATTTGATATACTGTTTCAATTCTCGTCTATTCAATTACGTAATAATTGTCATTTTTTTAACATGTGTTTTTTTAATTAATATAATAAGTTTTATAATTTAATAGTAATAGTTATTGTTATTGTTATAAAATTGGTTAGGTCACTGTTTATAACCGGGCAACGAAAATCTCAGATAACTCTACATAATATGATCAATTGCTAAACTTTCATTTAATTTATTTCATTAACACAATTTAATAATAATATATAATAATAATAATAATAATAATAAATGTGTTTTTATTTATTTTATTTTATTGTGATGAGCAGTTATGGCCTTAATCTTTTTTTATTTGTTTTGGGATTTTTAAACATGATCTGCGTGTCGTGCCTTTCTTTATACTCTCTCTATGTAACTTATTTACTCACCTCACTCCCTTGTATCTAAAATGAGTATTCTTAATGTAATATAATGAAGAAAAGAAGAAGACAATATCAAAGGAGGACAACCATGGAGGTCTAGCTTGGAAAAGCATAATTGCTATTAGGTTTAACTTATATTCTCCCATTGGCTTGGGTGAACAATTGCGATATAGCCCATAACTATTTTATTTTGTTTATGTATTGTAATACCCCAAACTTGCCCCGAGATTATTAGGTTCATTTTGCACGTCATCTCATTTCGCATGCATTTTAACTAATGGCTAACCCGTTTGTTCAGTCTGTTGTTGTTGCAGGAAAATAACGTGGACGCGCTTTAATTTATGGAGGACAGAAGGGCCATTATCATAAACCATATGGATTTGAATTTGGGTTGAATCGGTGCCAGAATCGGCTGCAAGGAATTTATTCTGGCCAGAGCATAAATTCCCGGGTTTTTTTTTTTGCTAGTTACCAGTCTATTAATATCGGATCTGAATTGGTTTTGATCGGGTGGATTAGTTGGACGACGGAAGCGGATGGATCAATTGGGCGATTTTTAATTGGAAATTCTCTGGTAAATTTAATCTAATAAGCTAAACCAGGCGAGTTTAATCGGTTGAGTTATCCGGGGAAATTTAGTCAGATATATTTCAATTAAAGGAGTTTATTCGTTTAAGTTTTATCGAAAGAGCTTAGCCGATTAGATTTAATTGTTTAAGTTTAGGTGGAAAAATTGAGTCAGAGGAATTCAATTAAGTTAATTTATTCAGACGAATTACTTCGGGGATTTTAATCGGAAATTGTAAAAGGCAAATGTGAAAATAATTGGATTTTTATTCAATTTTTGTATTTATTACAATGTCACAATAATTTTTATTACAAGAAAAGGCCTAAAACTTCTAAGAAAGCCCTAATTATTTTTAAGAAAGTCTTCCGCTTCTGATTCTTCGAGTTTCGATTTTATTTCTCCGAACCTGCAAGAAAATCAATAACTGTGAAAATATTGAAGTTAATCAAATTCGTTTTTTCAGACTCCGACACCCTTGGGAAATTCTCATCATCGGGTGTGTCGGGAGGGAAACGACGAAGTCGAAGCCAACTCCCAACTTATTCTCATCCTCGGCACAAGATCGGCAATAACCTGTTCATTTATAGCCAAGAGAGAGAGAGAGAGAGAGAGAGAGAGAGAGAGAGAGAGAGAGAGAGAGAGAGAGAGAGAGAGAGAGAGAGAGAGAGAGAGAGAGAGAGAGAGAGAGAGAGAGAGAGAGAGAGAGAGAGAGAGAGAGAGAGAGAGAGAGAGAAAGTGACTTAAAAGTGATTTTCCACAAAAGTGATTTTTAGAATAAGCACTTTTGGAAAAAGCATTTTTCAGAAAAATTGGTTTTGCCAAATACGGCCTTAACACATTTCCCAGAAATTTCTAAATCCAACGGATCGAACACAGAAGCAACAAACTTCTCCAAAAGCTCCGCAAATCAAAACGCAACATTTCAACAACGGAAGCATCAAATTCGCAGATCAACAACGACAACCAGGAATTTCGCAAGCCAACAACCCAGTCTCCAAATGCTACAAAATCATCACAACCAGTAAATTGAATCAGCATGCATTAAATCCGCAACAATCAAATGCATTAAAACAGAAAATTCGCAACCAATAGCCGTCAAAATTTCCTTTGTCATCAAAAATAAGTTCAACAGAAGAGGAGGAGCACATCCAAGCCCAAAGAGAAAGATATATAAAACTCAGTTCATAAGAGAGATTGTCATCAAAAAGAAAACCCGGGAGGACTTTCAATCCTTTGTCGAAAGTCATCAACACCTAGCGGCGGTCGTAAGCTCTGGAAGAGCTCACTACCACCGCGACCAAAGCACCCACAGGCCTTAGTAAGAAACATCATTGGGCGGACAAATCGATGGATAAAGCCCTCATTATAGGCTCAGAGAGACGAATCAGACCGTCTCACCATCATCGCCCTCAAGGAAGCTCGCGGTCTACCATCAACAAAACTTCCGTAAGATTTTTTTTTGTCATTATAATGTTTTTTTCATGGTTTTGTTGCAGGGAAAGAAGAAGCAAAGACATGCAAACAAGGAGGAAGATGAAAGAAAAGCTCCAGTAGGCCATCAATGGCGGCGCCATTTGGAGAAGGAAGAGAAGAAGGCTTCTCAAAGAAGCCCTAGAAATGTTTCAGCAGCAAAACACGATACCCTCTCTTTTATTTCCTTGCATTGTTTTTTTTTTAGGTTGTAAGCTTATTATATTTTCTGTAATTTAATGTTTAAATCATTTAAAATTAATTTTATAATAATTCACCATTAATTTAGTTCTAAATATAACTTATAACCATTTTTTTATAACCAACAGTTAGCATTTTTTTTATAATAATTCTTTTTTTTATGATTTATAGTTAGCAATGTTTTTATAATTTATAATAAAAAAATATTTTTATAATTAAAAATTGAATCTTTTAGTAAATTAAAAAAAAATTAAGAACTTTAATATTTGTAAGGTAAAACATTTTTTTTAACTTAAAATTCACATTTTTTTCTCAATTAGGATTAGAACATATTTTATCAAGACTAACATCAAGCCATTTTTATTAAAATTCAAATTAATTGCTCTCTTTTAAATAAAAGTAAAAAGATAAAGAGTTCCTAATCTTCTCGTTCAAGCGTCGTCTGACCATCGCTATTTCCTATTCATTTCTGCTTACTGATCCGTGTTTGTTATTCATATTCTAATTTTTCAGTTGTAATTACGTGAGGCTATCGTTGCTTACATTCCGTCATTTGTTTTTGTTTGTTCATGGTTGTAATTACGCTAGAACATCGTCGCCTTTATTTCTTTATTATTTTTGCATTTTGTGGGTTTGTAATTTATGTGAGGCTATCGTCGCTGTTTGTTTCCGTTCTTACACCTCCCCGTATTTACATTCTGCCATTCAATTATTTTGCATCATTTACCGTTATTAACACCTTCCGAAAGATTAGGTCTAGCCGTTTGACCACCGAGTCAATAACCCTAACCTTTGGCCATTTCAAAACCCTAATCGCTTAGGCATCTCGTCATGGACGAAAATACTCTTTACCCTAGCATTAGGTCGAGGAGTCTCCGCACTCCATTTTAGGGTTTCCCGCCTTGGAATACTTAGTTTAACCCTAATTTCAATTCAACTTTTTAACGTAGAAATAGGAGTCGCCGCACTCCACGTAAGCGCTTCCATACGAACACTTACTCCCCATTGAAACCTTGACCACAGTCAAGAAGTTTCTAACCTCCCTTTTGAGGGGAACTATGATTACTCTGATTCCATCCCCTACCTCAGATACGTAGGCACAAGATGCGAATCTTGGCGAGTAAACTTAGGACTAACCCTTAGGTCTCTCTTTCATCTTTTAACCCTTAGCAATATACCAAAGCAAATAATAAAGCAAAATAGTAAACAATAAACAAAAGGTTCCTGTAGAGTACTACAAAAGTTTAGGGTGTTAATACCTTCCCTAAGCTTAACCAACCCCTTACCTAGATCTCTCCCCGCATTGTTTACGATGCAAAATTAGGTTTTCCTTATTTTGACCTTTTTCCTTCGGATAAATCAAAGATCGGTTGTGAATCAAAGATTGTGATTCAAATTAATTAATAATTTGATATCCTATTCTAACCGCAAAAGAAAATGGCGACTTCACTGGGGACAGTCCTAACTTTTGAGGGTTGCCCCTACTTTGTTTATTTTACTATTTACTTCATTATTTGCTTGCTTGTATATATATATATATATATATATATATATATATATATATATATATATATATATATATATATATATATATATATATATATATATATATATATATATATATATATATATATATATATATATATATATATATATATATATATATAAATATATATATATATATATATATATATATATATATATATGTGTGTTGTACCTTGCTTGTGGTATCTGTTGTTGTGAGATAAGTCCTACACCCGGACTTGAGTGACATTATTATAGGAAGGTGATATATTCGACGAGACTTATAGGGAGTGATTCCCGACCAAGCTGGCTTGAGAATCACTGTTCAGTTGAGACCCTTTCAAAAATGGTTCTGTTGAACGAGTAATCGTGAAAACACTTATTATTCTTGATTGGAGTTTGTGATACTGGGGACCGTAGTTACCTTTAACCCCACCTTGACCTTATCTAGGATGTAGTGCGAGGACTATGAGGGAGTAGTCCCAAAATAGTTGCTACGCGATGCTACACTCAAAAGAGGTTCTCTTGAGAATATTATTAACCACCGAGTCAATGGGGAAATTGATAAAATCCGAAAGATGGACTGATGACTTTGGGCACCGATTTAGATCCCTTGTTCTGCAGGTACAATTAACCTATAGTACATACCTTTCGGGATGGGTAGACCTTAACTCCACTCATTTCTCCTCTAACCTAGGACTTTTGTGTGCATGTGTGCATTACATCCATAAAGCATCATATCATTCCTAGTTTCAAGGAATTCAACAGTCCTTTGCAAATTCAAAAAGTCTTACATTTTAAAGTCTAAAACATTTTCCATTTTTCCTAAAAAAATGTTTGCAATCGACCGTTGAAATTCTTGAGACCATTGCATGGCATTAGCGTTATATTTTTGCATTGCATTTTCCTTCTGGTTTCTCATGTCCAGTCGTCTTTACTTTCCAGTGTTCCTTTGAGTCGTCAAGATGATTCCTCAACACAGATATTAGACTAGAGCTAACTACAGACGCCAGATGTTAGAACAAGAGGAACATAATGCGGAAGTCCAAATAGAGATTGATGAGTTGAAAGAAGGCATGACCAGGCTTGCCGAGATGCTTCAAGTACTGATTTATAGAGGAGAGCCACCTCATAGGACCGTCATTCAGGAAGTTTCAAGTGCTGATCCACCTCATGTTCCATTGTCGCCCTCTACTTGGCCAGAGTTTGGTTTAAATCATAACTACTCTCCACCTTTTGCATCTACTGCTACGATTGGTCGGGCTGTCAGACCGGTTTTTCAAGCTCCCGTCATTACCGAGGCCAGACCTGTGGTCCACACTGTTAATCAGACTGTCCAAGCTCCCTTTGAGAATCCTCCCTATGAGTACAATGCTGTCGGTGTTCAAAGGGAAGACCAGTAAGATTTTGTTAAGCCTGAGATTACCCGTGAACAGTTTTAGATCATAAACAAGAGACTCCAAGTTGTCGAGGGTACTGATTTCTTCAACGTTGATGTCGATAATATGTGCCTAGTTTCTGGTCTTGTTTTCCCTGCCAAATTTAAGACTCCCGAATTTGTGAAGTATCAAGGTCACTCATGTCCAAGAGCCCATTAAGTTATGTACTTCCGAAATATGGCAGCTTACACCAACAATCAGAAGTTGCTCATCCATTGCTTTCAGGATAGTTTGAGTGGTGCTTCTCTCAAGTGGTATATGAACTTGGAGCATAACAGCGTCCACTGCTTCCAAGATCTCGCCAACACTTTTATGAAGCAATACAAATACAATTTGGACATGGCTCCCGATTACCGTCAACTTCAAAGTTATTCTCAAAAGGAAAAAGAGTCGTTCAAGGAATACGCTCAGCGTTGGAGGGAGTTAGCTTCTCAAGTTGAACCCCTTATAGTAGAGAAGGAACTAAGAGGAATGTTCATGGATACTTTGTCTCCTTTCTATTGGGAAAAGATGATTGGAAGTGTCTCTTCAAGCTTTATAGATCTGGTGACTATTGGCCAAAGGTTAGAAGAAGGTTTGAAAAATGGTAAGGTATCCAAAGTTGCTGAATCTTCTAATGGTGCAAAGAAATCCTATGGGAGTTTCCAGAAGAAGAAAGAGGAACAAACCAATGTTGTCATGACTAAATTAAGAAGGCCTCACCATGGACTTCAACCTGTTGATCATCATGTTGTTGCTCCATAACCAGCTCAGACTCCTCAATGTCTCATTGTTAGACAAGACCAGCACCGAAATAGGAATGAATTTGATCCTATTCCCATGACTTACACAGAACTTTATCCTTACCTGGTTCAACAAGGGTTGATCACTACAAGGGCTTTACCACCTCCTCCTAATCCTCCTCCAGCGGGATTTAGGGCTGATTTCTAGTGCGCTTTTCATGAGGGTGCCCTAGGCCATGACTTGGAGCATTGTTTTGCACTAAAAGCTAGAGTGTGCGAGTTGGTTAGAGCTGGAATCCTTGATTTTAAGGATAATCCTCCGAACATCTAGAAAAATCCTTTGCTAGTGCATCAGAAGTGAAGCTTCATATAGGACGGCTCATCCTTGTACTGATTTAGTCGTTAGGCCTTTTGTTTCTCATTGCTTGTACTTTCCTTATTTTTATTAGTTGTTTGTTTTCAAATTACGTTTATACTTTTACATTAATGAACTGAGCATTGTAACTTTTGATTTCAATTCATTTTGTCTATTATTTTCATCTTCATGCTTTATCTTTCAAATATTTATTTCTTGTCCAAATTTTTGATATGCAAAGATTTGAGGGAGAATGACGAAAATGTTATACCCATAATTGTTGTCATTATGCTTTCAATCAAACTTTTTTGACGATGTAAGGCATTGTTTCGATCCCCAAACACTGGAGAAATAAGGAAGTTATTCCCTTGTCACCCCCTTCGAGCCTAGAAGTTGGAGTTTCTTTCTTTACAATAAACCCGCAATCTTAACCTGGGGCATGGATAGTTCTCAGTTAACTTAGTTGTGTGTTCCTGCAATGTACCTTTCATACAAAGGTTACACTCACAATTTTCCTTCGCACACAGCAAGTAAGTGTCGAAGATGTTTTCGAATGTTAAAACGCTAATGATGGTTCACCATGATCATTAGGCCAAGCAGTCACTTTCTTTCTTCCAAAAAATATATATATAAGCCCGCTAAATCAAAACCTATGAAGGAGACTTAGGCAAAATTGAGGCATCCCGCTGACTGTGTGCTTTAAAAGAAACAGTTCAAGCAAAAGTTAGGGATAATAAAAAGAGGAGATCTTTAAATCCTTATCCTAAAATCCTCAATGTCAAAACAACCAAATGTTATAGAGAAGTAATGGCTGCCTTTTCAAAAAGGTTTGTTGACTTCTGAACCAACGTCATTATTATCAGTGCAATTCTTAACCTATAAGAACCTGAATGCATAATACGAGTTAATTGAGCGTAGGACTGAAGATTATCACGTAGATTGGGTGGGTACTGTAGCACCCCAAAATTTGCCTTTCCGTTTTGGCAGCATCTGGCTTTTGCTTCTTTGCATTTTCGCATTTCTGCATTTGCATAGCATTCGTTCTTGAGGCATGGGATCAAGGTTTTCCCGTGGCTCAGTTTTCATCTCAATGCATGAACCTGAACAGCGAGCATCAGAGGCTCTGGCATTTATTTTTCCCAGCGGTCAGGCGATCGATTTTATTTTATTTTGCAGGGTATTTTTTCGCTCAAGAAGTAGTATTTAGGCTATCGCGAGCATTTTCATGGTTTCAAAAGCAAGTTTCAGAAGTTGAACAGAGCTCCAAACAGTTGAAACAGGGAAAACGGGCAGATTTCCCTCTAAAAGGCGCCAAAATTCAAATTTTGGAGGTGTTAATCAGTTAACCTATATGGTTAATCAATTAACCAAGGCAAAATTAGGGCAAATTGGGATTTTTTGAAGGTGTTAACCGATTAACCTATATGGTTAATCGATTAACCAGTGCAGATTTTGCCCCTGCACATGAATTTTCAGTTCAAGCCACTTTGGGGTCCAATTTTGGTCATGTGCAAGTATGATTTTCACTTTGGAAAGGATCTAAAACCTATTTGAAGTTTGGTTAATTTCATTTTCCCTCCAAATGCCCATTCCTCATTCCAAACCAAATTTTCCAAACCTTTCATTTGGATCCAAGCCTAATTGGTATTTAAGTGATCCACTCCAAACCTCAAACATCTAATCACTCATAATTCACTCATTTTCAGAATTGATCTCATTCTCTCTCAATTTTCCAATCTCCAAAACCCTCACCAAAGCTCTTCTCATTGAGATCATTGATTCTTCATTGGAATTCTTGATCTCTAAGAGCTAAACCTTCATCCATTCTCTCCATTGGATCAATTTCTTCATCCAATTGTCGTGCAAAATTGGACATGAACTTGGAAGTGATTTTGGAAGTGCTTATCTGGCTTGATTTGGTTTAATCTTGAAGGATCTTCATTGCTACTACAAGAATTGGTGTGGATCTTGAAGTATTCCAGACTTCTAGCATTGGATCTATTCAATTACAGTTGAATCAACATTAACCGGAGCAAATCTCTGCTCCGAAGGTTGGATCCGAATCTGTTTTTTAGCTTATTTGCATAATCATATGGATTTTCATATCTGATTAGCTTGTGGTTATTTTGATCCGTTTGATCCATGATTTGGTTGTGTTAATCTGTTTACATGTTGTTTGAATCATAATTTTCTGGTTTAATTTCGTGATTAAGTGAATATGCGATCATTCAGTGGATCAGATAAATGCTTATTTGCTAAAAATGCTGTCCTGTTGCTATTTTTCTGCTGTTGGCACAGTGTTAATCGGTTGATGCATATGGTTAACCGATTAACCATTTCAAATATTCAATTTTTTCAAAGTTTTCAAGGTGTTAATCGGTTAACGTATATGGTTAACCGATTAACATGAAAAAATTTCCAGATTTTCAAGCATTTTTAAGTGGTTAATCGGTTAACGTATATGGTTAACCGATTAACACTGTGCCAGTGGGCCTGTTTTGCTGATTTTCTTGCATGTTTGAGTACCGTTTCACATTGAATCATCGTAATTCAATATGATGCATTAGAAGTGAAATGTTCTGGACATTTGTCGCTGTTTTGATTGTTTAATCAAGACTTTGTCGACTTGTTTTTGTTTTCCACTTGGATGCACACTTGTGTGTTGTTGTTCATAGTGATGATGTTCTTGCATTTGCATCTCCTCTTATGCTTGCATCTTTATTTCTTGCATTAATAAAGGTCGAGATGTGCTTGTGGTGGTGTTTACCCCACACTTTGTTCCTCCCTTTACTTGTGTGTTGCATTTCATGTTTGCCTCTTACTTGTGATTGAATTTACTTGGTGCTTTCTTGTGCTTTTTGCCATGATCCCCATAAGGTTCCTAGTCCCTCCGTTTACGATGGGAGTAGGAGAGACATTAGGTGTTCAATCGAATCATGCTAACATTAGGGTAGATTTCCCCCTTTTAATCCAAACCTTAGGACCACTTTGCATGAAAACGTTAGGGCCGAGTTTCCCTTAGACCTTTCATGCGTCTCTCTCTTCTCATCTCAAAGTCATTCTAACTTATCTAATAAAGATTAATGAATGTTGTGCGTTACGAGCCTTAATTACTTGGGAAATGATGATTGGGTGGTTGCCTCTCAATTGTCTAGAATGTTAGCGTATGTTCTTTGGATGATATGTGACGCATCCGCTCCTAGGTCATAGTCTTTAGCGCAACATGAGTTACAAATTAAACTTAAAACACTTCTTCTCTAATAAAGACAAAAACAAAGTTCAAACCTTTTTCCTTCAGGATTAATCGGAAACTTTTTTCATAAAAAAGAGTATTGTTAAGCTTCGGTTCTACCGCAAACAGGCTTTGTCCCTAGCTTCTGGAACGGAGGTTTAACCCTACTCGGTTAAAACATTTAATCAACCTGTGGTTTTGTGTCAGCCCGAACTACGTTTGCTCTGATTTCTCACACCATATGAGAATATGTAGGCACGAGACGACGATGTCTCGGCGAGCAACCTTCCCCCTTTTCCCCGTAGTTGGCCGAACTACGTTGACTCTGACTTCCCATTGCACGAGGGAATACGTAGGCACAGAGAGGCGATGCTCTGCCGAGTCTCTTTTCTTTTCTTTTTGACCTGTGAGCCTTTAGCGTAGGTAGTTTAAACACACCCTTAGATAGACAACAAGCGTGGATCCCATCGAGTACGACGGACGTGAGGGGTGCTCATACCTTCCCCTCGCATAACCGACTCCCGAATCCAGGACTTGGTTGCGATGACCTCGTCTTTTCCCTTTTTCGTTAGGTTTTTCCGATCGTTTCCTTTCTCTCTCTTTAGGATAAATAACGAAAGGTGGCGACTCTTCTATTTTCTGCCGGGTGTTTTTCGCAGTTGCGACAGCTGGCGACTTTGCTGGGGACTGTGATGGTTCCCTATGCGAGTCAATCCTAGCGCTTGCTTGGTTATATTGTGGGTGTATGTATACTTGTTGTACTTTAGTTATCTTTCTGCATTTACTTTCAGCATTGTATATATCATTATTGTTGTGTTGTGGGAAGGGAATGTTCCATTGAGAGATAAGCCAGACATGGGCTTGAGTACAAACATAGTATTATAAGTGGAAAGTAGTGGTGAACCTGTATGTTAGGCATGCACTTGTTCCCACGAAATTCGCGCTCAGACGAGATTCTCTTTGATGACTTTCTTTCCAGCACAATGGGCCGTTGAGAGGATTTCAGATCTGAGGGTTGTTGACTCTGGGGATTGATCATTTGTGATTCATTTAAGTGAGGCCTCTTCGGGAGATGATGATGCCAAACCAGAAATGGTGAACGTATCATAATTTCTTGAAAGTTTGTGACGTTGATGAACGCATAGGATGCCGAACCTTATCAGTGGATAGGTCCATACCTGTGAGAGGGATTGGGTTGTGCAGGAAACCTTGACTTTCAGACTACCTGGTTTTCTTTACAATGTGAATTTGTGTTCCCGATATCAGAGGTTCCTATTATCAGAGCTATGCTATGTTTGCACTAAAGCGAAGCGCTGGTTCTTCTCGATCTACAACACAACAATCTTGATCCCCTGTTTGCATATGCATGTGCATTTTCATTTGCATTTTCATTAACATGTATTTATGTTGCAGGTGTATATTTCCCTCTAATTCTAGTGTTCTTTCATCTGACATGGAGCCCTTAAAGAGGACATTAGCCTACAAATTTCAAACACCTAATATTGGAGCTTTACGGAGTTTCATTTCTTTAGCCGACAAGAAAGTAATGGAAGACTTCAGACAATCCTATGGGAAGCTTCTGAGCGTTGTATGTAAGCCTTCTTTGAATGAGTTGAATGATCTTCAGACTCTATTGCAGTTCTATGATCCTTAGTTGAGAGGCTTTACTTTTCAGAGTTATGTGCTGGCGCCAACATTAGAGGAATTCTCTGCACTGCTAGGAGTGCCTATTCTTAACCAGATACCATTCTATCATACTGAGGATGAGCCAAATCTGGCTAAGCTTGTTGCAGCTTTACATCTAGACGCCTCAGAGTTGACAGGGAGAGTAGCTAAGAGAAATGGAATATCTGGGTTCCCGTTACCTTTTCTGGTGGATAAAGCTCGACATTTTGCCAAGGAGGGTTGTTGGGTGGTATTCAGTGCTATTTTGGCCTTATGTGTCTATGGTATTATGTTGTTCCCTAATATTCTGGACTTCGTAGATATGGATGCATTCCGTATCTTTGCTTCGAGGAATCCTATACCTACGCTGCTAGGTGACATTTATCATTCCGTGCACTATAAAAATGAGAACAGAAGAGGGAATAGTGTATCTTGTTGTGCACCTTTGCTCTATCTATGGTTTGTAAGCCATCTTCCCAAGACTAGTATGTTCTCTGATACTGCCGGTACATCGGAATGGTCTGAACGTTTGATGAGATTGTCTGCTGAAGATATTATCTGGTTTGACAGGGACATGCTAGGTACCGAGATCATTTATAGTTGTGGAAGCTTTCTGAACATCCCGCTGGTCGGAAGGAAGAGTTGCATAAACTATAACCTGTCCATTACAATCAGGCAATTTGGGTACATATTGAGAAGTCCTCCGAAGGATGAAGAGATACAGGAATCTCTGTATCTCACCGGGTTATTGGAGGGGGATACCTTAGCCAGAATTGAGCATGCTTGGAGCAATCTCCACAAAAGAGGGAAGGTTTCCTTAGGGAAGAGCAATAGTCGAGCCTATGACCTCTATTTGGTTTGGATTCAGAGCAGAGTCGAGAAATTGATGATGCCTTACCCATGTGCTAAGCCTGTGCATCCTCCTGTGATTGAAGAACCCACTACGGTTGACATCCAGAAGTATAATCAGGTGTGGGCTGAAAAAGAAGAGTTGAAGAAGGTTAATGAGAAGTTGGAAGAAGAGATTACTCAGCTTCGAGGTGAGAAGAATGAAGTAATTTATTCGTTGAAGAGGCAGACTGAGCTAGTGAATAGTTTGGGTATGGATTTGACCAAGTAAACTAGTTCTCGATTCATGGCTCAATTCATGGAGCTGATGCAGACTGTTGCTAGTGGGCAGGAACAGTTGAGGACTTTGGTCCAACCGTTGATAGCACGGGTTGATGAAGACGGTGTTTTGCACGGAGGGGCTGGTGTTATTCCTCCATAGATTGGTGGATCTATTCCTCAAGGTATTCCTACTGTTGTTGTACCTCCGGGCGGAGGAGCTGCGAATGAGAATGGTAATATTTCTGGTAATGGAAGTGTGTGCGTTGTGCACGGGGTTGCTGGCCCTCATTGGGAAGATAACCAGGATGATGTGTTTTCCATGAGAGATATGGAGGGTGGTTTACCGAGGGAAGCTGACTGAAGGTTTAAACTGATTGAGGAGAAGATGAAGTATTTTGAGAATCAGAACTCTTTGGGCCTTGATATGTCTGGTCTTGGTTTAGTTCCTGGGGTCCGGATTCCCCCCAAATTCAAGGTGCCCGATTTTGATAAGTATAAAGGGACGACTTGTCCAAGAGTGCATATTCGGGCGTATTTCAGGAAGATGTCTGTTTACTCCAACGATGAAAAGTTGCTGATGCATTTTTTCCAAGACAGTCTGGCAGGGGTGTCTTTGGAGTGGTATATGGGACTTAAGAGAACTCATATCCGTAGCTGGAGAGAATTGGTTGAAGCTTTTGTGCGTCACTATCAGTATAATAGTGATCTTGCACCAAACCGGGTACAATTACAGAGCTTGTCGCAGAAAAGTACTGAGAGTTCAAGGAATACGCCCAGAGGTGGCGTGATCTAACTGCAAGGGTACAACCCCCTACGGTTGAAAGGGAGTTAATCGACCTGTTCATGGCCTCATTGCCTGGTGTGTATTTTGAGAAGTTGATAGGCTGCATGTCTGCATGGTTTTCTGATTTGGTAATTGCTGGTGAGAGAATTGAAAGTGGAATCAAGTCTGGTAAGATTCCGAATGGTGGTGGATCGTCTTCGGGAGGAACAAAGAAGCCGTATTTTGCAAACCCCAAGAGAAGGGAGGGGGATGCAAATGCTATTGCTCACAAGGGTAAAGGTAGAGCTCGGTCCCGTTATTCTCAACAAGTCGCTACAGTAAATATCTTGGCCACAGCTCCGCAACAAGTCAATGCTCCGCGACCTTATGCTACTAGACGCAGAATGCCTGATAGACAATTCGTGAATCCTCCGACGCCATATTCTCAGTTGTTACAACATCTGCTGCAGTTACAATTGGTTCAGAAGAGGACTCTGGCTCCTTTCACTGGTACACCACCTCCTGGCTACGATGCGAACGCTCATTGTGATTTTCACTCAGGCGCCCCAAGCCATGATATTGACCATTGCAAAGCCTTCAAGCACATCGTCCAGGATCTGCTTGATTCAAAAGCTATTAACTTCACCAATGATGGGCCCAATGTGACTCAAAAACCGATGCTGAATCATGGGGCGGCAGGAGCCAATGCCATTATGGAGGGGGAGAAGCTAAATCTGGTAACTGATGTTGGGGATTTGAAGACTCCACTGGGGTTTGTGAAGGCTAGCTTGTTGAAGAAGAGGGTGTTTCCAGGTTGTTCTTTTGACTGCTCAGAGTGTGAGGTGCAACCTCAGGGTTGCGATCTTTTGAGAAAGGGTATTCAGAGAATGATGAATGAGGGATGTTTGCAATTTGATAGAGTTGCGAAAGAAGATGCTGAGAATAAAGTGAGTAATGATGGAAGCGAAGTTGCTACGATCTCCATTCCATACCGGACGATCAATATTTCAGCGCCTGCTAGGCCAGCTCCGGTTATCATTATTGTACCTGGACCTGTGCCATACGAGAGCACTAGAGCTATCCCATTGAATCATGGGGGAGAGGTGTTTTGTAATGAGCAAAAGCAGGAGTGGACTGCTTCTGCAGATGGAAGTTCGTCAGTTTAGAATATAGTTGGGGCTAGAGGTATCACTAGAAGTGGTAGGGTCTTTTCACCACTGGAAGTTAATGCTGATAAGAATGACAAAGGTAAAAGGAAGGCCGTGATTGAAGAGAATGTCCAACCACAGGTCGGTGTTGATGATCTTTCGAAGGACGCAGAGGAATTTATGAGACTCATTCGGAAAAGTGACTACAAGATTGTAGATCAATTAAATCAGACTCCTTTGAAGATTTCTATCTTGTCATTATTGTTGTGTTCGGAGGCACACCGCAATGCATTATTGAAGATCTTGAGTGCAGCGTACGTACCCCAGGAGATTTCTGTTAATCAGTTGGAGGGGGTAGTAGCTCATGTAAACGCCGGTAATGGTCTTGGTTTTACTGATTTGGATCTGACTCCTGCCCGGAGGAACCATAACTGTGCTTTGCACATATCCTTGGAATGTAGAGGTTCTTTTATGTCACATATCCTGGTTGATACAGGGTCATCCCTCAATGTTCTTCCCAAGAAGGCATTGATGAAGTTGGACCTTCAAGGGTTGATATGCACGCCAAGTGATTTGGTCGTGAGGGCTTTTGATGGATCTAAGAGATCAGTGTTCGGGGAGATCACATTGCCTATTCAGATAGGGCCAGAGATCTTTGATGCAACTTTCTACATTATGGATATCCAGCCAGCATACAGTTGTTTGCTTGGCCGAACTTGGATACACGCTGCAGGGGCAGTCACCTCAACGTTGCATCAAAAGTTAAAGTATATGGTGGAAGGAAAGATACTTACGGTATGCGGTGAAGAGGATATTGTGGTTAGCCATTTGTCATCCTTCAAGTACATGGAAGTGGATGGGGAGATCCACGAAACACTCTGCCAAGCGTTCGAAACAGTTCAGATTCAGGGGAAGTCTCCTGTAGAAGCCATAGGCCCAGAGATTTCGATGTCATCAGTCAAGGAAGCTCGTGTTATCGTGGAATCCGGGTCGTCGCAGAAGTGGGGCCAAGTTCTTAAAGTTCCCGTCAAGCCGGACAAATTCGGCCTGGGATACAAACCCTTCAATTCTTCTCAAAGCACTCCGAAGTACAGGGGACCTGTGCAATTCACCAGCAGTGGTGTGATATTTGACAGGATTAATGCCGTTGGAGATGATGAAGGTGATAGTGATTACGATATGGATGCTTGGATTCGTCCATGTACTCCTGGCCAGAAGTTGTGCAACTGGACTACCGAAGAAGTCATTCATGTTACTACTGCAGAGTAATGTTCATTGTTTTGATTATGTTCAGTCCTACGTTCTGCCCAAGACGTAGTGACCCAATTTGTGGGGTCTCTTATTATTTGCACTTTATCATTAAATAAAGGACGTTTTTGCATTCAAATATTGTGATCCCTGTTTTTCTTGTTTTTGTTTTGCATTTATATTAAACAGAAAAATGGTAATGTGTTTTGTTTATTGCATCACATAATAAACATAACATCCTCATGCAGGTCTTTTCTATCATATGCCATCGATTCAGGTTCGGCTATGACTTCGTATGACTTTGATAATCCCATTTATCAAGCTAAAGAAGAGACTGACGAAGACTGTGAACTATCCAAAGAGTTATCCAGGCTTCTCAAGCAGGAGGAAAGGGTTATTGTACCTCATCAGGAGGATATTGAGATTATCAATCTGGGCACCGAGGATGATAAGAAAGAGGTTAAAGTAGGGGCTGCATTGGAAGACAGTGTCAAGAGAAGATTGGTTGAGATGCTCCGTGAGTATAAAGATATCTTCGCTTGGTCTTACCAAGACATGTTTGGGCTGGATACATATATTTTGGTACACCGGTTACCTCTCAGAGAAGAATGTCCGCCAGTCAAGTAGAAGTTGAGACGAACGAGGCCTGACATGGCAGTCAAGATCAAAGAAGAGGTTTAGAAGCAGTTGAATGTTGGGTTTCTTGTTGTCACTAATTACCCTCCGTGGGTCGCTAATATTGTCCCTGTGTCTAAGAAAGATGGAAAGGTCAGGATGTGCGTCGATTATTGAGATCTGAATAAAGCGAGCCCGAAAGACGATTTCCCGTTCCCCCATATTAATGTGTTGGTTGATAACACCGCTCAGTATTATGTGTTTTCGTTCATGAATGGCTTCTCTGGGTATAACCAAATCAAGATGGCCCCAAAGGACATGGAGAAAATTACTTTCATCACACTGTGGGGGACTTTTTGCTACAAAGTAATGCCCTTTGGATTGAAGAATGCAAGGGCAACGTACCAGCGGGAAATGGTCACTTTGTTTCATGATATGGTTCATCATGAGGTGGAAGTCTATGTTGATGACATGATTGCAAAGTCACAGATGGAGGAAGGACATCTGGTCGATCTTTTGAAATTGTTTGAAAGGCTAAGGAAGTTCAAGCTGAGTTTGAATCCTAACAAGTGCACCTTCGGGGTGAGATCTGGAAAGTTATTGGGTTTCATTGTTAGTGAAAAGGGTATTGAGGTAGATCTTGCCAAAATAAAAGCTATATAAGATATGCCTGAGCCGAGAACGGAAAAAGAGGTTTGTGGTTTCCTGGGGAGATTAAACTACATTGCAAGGTTTATATCTCATCTTACAGCCACTTGTGAACCAATATTCAAATTTCTAAGAAAAGATCAGACGGTCAAATGGAATGAAAATTTCCAGAAGGCGTTCGAAAGAATAAAAGAATATCTGTAGGAACCTCCAATACTCATGCCTCCAGTTGCAGGGAGACCACTGATCATGTATCTCATGGTTCTTGAGAATTCAATGGGATGTGTGCTCGATCAATAAGACGAGTCAGGTAGAAAAGAGCATGCCATCTACTACCTGAGTAAGAAATTCACTGATTGTGCATCAAGATACTCGATGCTGGAAAAAAACATGTAGTGCACTCGCTTGGGCCACTAAGCGTTTGAGATAGTACATGTTAAACCACACAACCCTATTGATTTCGAAGATGGATCCAATCAAGTATGTCTTTGAAAAACAAGCACTCTTAAGAAGGATTTCCTGATGGCAAATGGTTTTAACAGAGTATGATATTCAGTAAGTTTCCCAAAAAGCCATTAAGAGAAGTGTTATGTCGGAGTATCTCGCGGAACAGCCAATTGAGGACTATCAGCCGATGAAGTTTGAGTTTCCAGATGCAGACGTCATGTTTTTGAAGATGAAAGATTGTAATGAGCCTTTACCTGACGAGGGTCTTGAGACGGGATCTCAGTGGAAACTGGTTTTCGACGGAGTGGTTAATTCGTATGGCAATGGGATCGGGGCTATTATTACCACTCCTCACGGTTCTCATATACCTTTCACTGCCCGGTTGACTTTTGCCTGCACTAATAATGAAGTCGAGTACGAAACGTGCATATTGGGCTTAGAAGAGGTCGTTAATATGAGGATCAAGAATCTGGATGTATACGGTGACTCAGCGTTAGTCGTTAACCAAATCAAAGGAGAGTGGAAAACTCGTCAGGCCAACCTGGTGCCTTATAGAGATTATGCAAGGAGACTATTGTTGTTCTTTGATAGAATCGAGTTCCATCATGTGCCAAGAGTCGAGAATTAGATGGCAGATGCCTTGGCCACGCTATCTTCGATGTACAAAGTGAACTTCTGGAATGAAACTCCAGCCATCATCATTATGCGTCTTGATAGACCTGCTTTCGTGTTTGCAATTGAGAAAACATCAGATGGAAAGCCTTGGTATTTTGATATCAAGCATTTTTTGAAGACACACGAGTACCCATCTAGGGCATCTGGCAAAGATAAGAGGACCTTGAAGAGGTTAGCCAGTAACTTATATCTGAATAAAGACGATGTGCTCTACAAGAGAAATTTCAACATGGTCTTGTTGCGATGTGTTGATGAACTTGAAGCAAACCTGTTGATGGGGGAAGTCCACGAGGGTTCTTTCGTTACTCATGCCAATGGACATGCAATGGCTAGAAAATTGTTGAGATCTGGGTATTATTGGATGACTATGGAATCCGATTGTTTCAAATACGCCAGAAAATGCCATAAATGCCATATTTATACGGATAAGGTGCATGTGCCACCGGCTCATCTAAATGTGTTAACATCTCCTCGGCCTTTTGCTATGTGGGGAATCGATGTGATTGGAAAGATTGAGCCGACTGCTTCTAATGGACATCGCTTCATTCTGGTTGCGATTGATTACTTTACGAAGTGGGTAGAAGCAGCGTCTTACGCTAATGTCACGAAACAGGTGGTAGCTCGATTCATAAAAAAAGGACATCATTTTTTGTTATGGTATTCCTGAGAGAATCATTACCAATAATGGTTCAAATTTGAATAACAAAATGATGAAGGAACTGTGTCAGGGTTTCAAGATTGAGCATCATAATTCTTCTCCATATTGTCCGAAGATGAATGGCGCTGTTGAGGCAGCTAATAAGAATATCAAGAAGATTGTGCAGAAAATGGTAGTAACCTACAAGGACTGGCACGAGATGTTGCCCTTTGCTCTTCACGGTTATTGTACTTCGGTGTGTACATCAACCGGGGCAACTCCTTTCTCACTAGTGTATGGCACGGAAGCGGTCCTACCATTAGAAGTTGAGATTCCTTCTTTAAGGGTATTGTCGGATGTAAAGCTTGACGAAGCTGAGTGGGTACGAACCAGGTTGAATTAGTTGAGTTTGATTGACGAGAATAGATTAGCGGCTATTGCGCATGGTCGAGTGTACCAGAGTAGGATGAAGAAAGCCTTTGATCAGAAAGTGCGTCCTCGTTGCTTCCAGACGGGTAATTTGGTGTTAAAAAGGATCCTTCCTCCTCAGACAAATCACAGGGGAAAATGGACTCCTAACTATGAAGGTCCGTATGTGGTAAGAAAGGTTTTATCTGGTGGAGCCTTATTGCTATCTACCATGGATGGTGAAGATTTTTCGTCCCCTGTGAACGTAGACGTGGTTAAAAAATACTTCGCTTAAAAGAGACCCGCTGGACAGAAAAAAAGAAAAGTCCAGGGAAAAATGGGGCATCCCGGCGAACCATAAAAAGAGAAGGTTCGGGCAAAAATTAGGGAAAAGAAAAAAGAAAGATGTAAACCCGCAAAGTTGAAAACCTGAAAAGGCGACTTTGGCAAAAATGGGTATCCTGGTGGATTGAAAACTTGTAAGGGCGATCCAGGCAAAAGTTAGGGATTTGAAAGCAAACAACTGCGATCTGTGTTTGATCTGTAAGCTTAAGAGCAGTTATCCCGAAGGAAAGGAATCAGTCAAGTCAGTCTTTTCAGAAGACAAAACACGGGGCGCATCGAAGACCTACAGGTCATAGCCGAATCGACACATGGTGGTTGTCTGTTTCCATATTGCCAACATTTGTATATATTTCTTTTGCTTTTTCGCAATTGCCTCTTTTCAGGAATTGCATCTGAATTGTAATTTGCCTATTTACAGGCCTTTCATCAATAAAAGTATTCACTTCAGTCAAAGATCTTTCCTTTGCTTGTTTTGCTTTTACTGTTTTTTTTTGCAAAAACGTACGATATTTTGATAAACATTGCAGGTGAAAACATGAGGCTTTACAGAGCATAACGAAAGCAAATGATTTTTCTTGCGTGGTAAGTGTCATGAATGGTAACTGAGGTAACCATTTCGCATGTATGCTTTCTTTTGTCTTATTGTAGGACAGGAGCTCTCTCCAGCAGATGTGTTCCTCCACGGCATTGAAATTATATTACAACTCATTTCTCGCATAGCAGAGATTTTTGTCGTACCCGCAGAGTCTCACTATCAGGTCAGGTATCGCCAGCGGAGGTGTCTAGTGAATCTCCAGCGGAGTAGGTTGTGGACCCCTTACAAATGCTAACCCCCAGCAGGGTAGGTTTGTTCTAAGCATTTTATCCTCCAGCAGAGACGACGTCTTCGACGCCCTCTCCCCAACGGAGTTGACTTTCTGGTGTTTTCCCGGTAGTATTGGTATTCAGGGTTTCTTCCCCAAGCAGAGTTCAGTGTTGATTCCCTCGACGTGACAGATGTAACACCCCACTCTAAACTATCGCGGAAAAATAAGATAAACAATTCAGAGTGCAACAAATAAAATCTCATGACGACCGTCATGGATGTCACGATCGTCACGGTCATGACGAGCGTCAAGGAGTTGTGACGATCGTCACACTCCCAAATTCTCAGACGCATCAGGGTATCACATTCTACACTGAACCAAAACACATACACCTGCAACGGATCATTTACTAACATACGTAGCACAAAATTCGGATGAACAAACAACGGTAACTTGTTTAACATTTTAATCATAAACGCCATGTTATAATACACTTCCAACGATTCGTACTAATTAAATTCCATTAAAATTCAGCAAGTAATTATCTTGCATCAATTCACTAAAACAACTATGCATCCAAGCAACATTTGGCATTATCAGAAACAACCAATCTACTTGCCATAGTACTTAATAAAATTCAGCAACAAGGACTTCAATTAAAACAATAACATTAATCGTTCATCCCCCCAGAGTGCTACGTATCAGAGCGACCAACGACCTTAAACATAAAGTGACACTTTCTTCCGAGTTACCTGCAAATTACCACCAACGGAGGTAACATACAACGTAAAGGGTGAGATATCAACAATATAACATAAGGCATGATAAAAGTCATGTCAGAATATTATCACAGCATTATAATTCCAGCAGTTCGCATAAATATTAGTAATAATAAACTACAACCACTCTTTATTCATAACCACAACAATTATCATCATATCTCAGCAACTCATCAAAACAACTCAACAACGCAACTAAACAATGCGACTCAACAATGCGACTCAACTGTGCATATGCATGTGGTACCATTTTGGGAAACAACACTCCATAATAATTCGGGAGACAACTCTCCACAATAATTCGGAAGACAACTCTCCACAATAATTTGGGAGACTACATTCCACAATAAATCGGGAGACAACTCTCCACAATAATTCGGGAGACAACTTTCCACAATAATTCGGGAGACAACTCTCCACAATCATTTTATTTTGTCATTAAAGACACAACTGTCGCCAATTCAGGCCAAATGATATGCTATGAGATGCAACTATTATGGACTATAACACAACAATAACAACCGTGCAACAACCGTGCAACAAGGCATCACGCCTACAACCAATTATCCATAACAGAAACATCACATTTTGCATATACTATGGACTCACCATTTCAATCTGTTCATATCAGAGAACTACCAACAGTATCGTTCCTACGAATAAGACTCTAACACATTTTCGCGCAGAGAGCAATTAAAAACAACCTCGTCTCTACAATCGAGAACTCAACAGCATTTTCATGTCAGGGAACAACTGACAACATCATTACTACAAATAAGAACTCAACACATTTTCATATACCTTCATACGGGTAATATAACTACAACTTATCCACGTAATCCAAGGAGAATATTATAATAACATTTTCTTAACAAATGGGAAATTAGTGCGTGTCGGCGCTGATTCTCAACATTACTACATAAACTAACGACATAAAATTAATGCAGGCGTAGACAAACATTAACCCTTAATATTTCTCAACCTACAGGAACATTTACCCTTAATATTCTCTTAATATTTCTCAACCTACGGTAACATTTACCGTTAATATTCTCTTAATATTTCTCAACCTACGGGAACATTTACCCTTAATATTCTCTTAATATTTCTCAACCTACGGGAACATTTACCCTTAATATTCTCTTAATATTTCTCAACCTACTGGAACATTTACCCTTAATATTCTCTTAATATTTCTCAACCTACGGGAACATTTACCCTTAACATTTCTCGATCTACAGGAACATTAATCCTTAATATTTACTCAACTTATGGGAACATTACTACGGTAACGTTACTACGGGAACGTCACTACGGGAACATTACTACGTATTTGCCCCATTAGGGAAACCTTAGAGCATCGTATATAACACATTCATTCTTACATAGGAAAAACATCGTCCCTAACATTTATCAATTAACGGAAATCATACCTATGAATCGATTCCCTACATGAAATCAATCATACCCATGATTATAGAATTGAACCCCATCCTTACCTTGAATAGAGGCCAATTCCAAGCTTTCTGGTTCTGGTTCCGTTCTACGGTAACTCTCCTGCAACTTTCTCCTACAACTTTCTTCCAATTTCACCGATGGAAAATTCTTCTTCTTACTTTCTCCACAGTCACGTTCCTTTTTCCTTCTCCTCAACCTTTTTCCTCAATTTTGGTTTTCTGAGCAATTTATCGTTCTTTTGCTCTTTCTCCCACAACTGTTTATCGTAACTTCCTTTCCCTTCTCCCAAAATCCTTTCTCTGGCGGTTTATCGTGTCCTCCCCTATTTCCCAAAAACTTCTCTATTTCCTTTAATCCCTTATTTCTTATTTTATTATTTAAATCCAATAATAATAATACTACAAATATTATTCTCCCACTAATAATAATATTCATAATAATAGTAATAATATTCCACCAATAATAATAATAATAATAGTAATAATAATAATAATAATAATAATAATAATAATAATAATACCACCAATATTACTATTAACTATTATATTATTATCTCAACACCACATCCCCACAAATAATCCTTATATATCAAGGATACTCACCAATCATATACAAACCCACTCCACCTAAGGGCACAACAACATAAAATAATTTAGTTAAAATGAACGGGCGTTACAACTCTCCCCTACTTAAAATAATTTTGTCCTCGAAATTACCTCAATCAAACAGCTCCCAACTAGACCACTTTCACCAAAGTAATCTCTTCACCTCGAAGTTGATTCTCGTTCATCCACCTGAACTAGCAACGCCTCAACAGTCAAATTACCTTTCATTTGTACACCATCCATCTAAATCAATGTACTTCTTTAACTTAGGCATATACCACATCATGTAAATTCCCACGAGTGACAGCAGTAAAACAGTCTAACCTGCTATTTTTCCCACGCTTCTGCTGCGCCACTCTGGTACAGATTATAAAATACAGTGTGCTTCCGAGACCTCAAGCTCGACCAACACCAGTTATTATCGTAACTCTCAAAGCACGTCTTTCTTGGATCCTTTGGATCTTTTCAGTCGTCTCTTGCACAATCTCAGCTAGCTTCAACATAGAATGATTAATCTCACTCGTTAGAAAAAGAGTCAAAGTAGTCATTCTATCCAAAATCTCCCAACACAAAATCCATGGGAATAATATCCGATCTCCACTCTGGAATATTCAACGGTTGCATCAGACTCAACGGTCTCTGACGTTTATTCTTCGACTTCCAACAAGTCTAATCAGCACATACAAACTCAACCACTTATCTCTTCAACTATGACCCTCAAAATAATTTCCTCAAATCCGGTCAAATCCTCATAGCACCGGGATGGATACTCCATCTACCTCAATACTCTTATTCCACTTAATAATATCTAGGACACAACTCTATCACGACATCTCGTGATACTATTTCCATTAATCTGAAAATCATCCCTTCGACTTTAATTCCTCAGATTCAACCAATATACCAACCCAAACCAGAGTTCTGACCTTATCGAATCTCATCAAGAATACTACTAGTAAGGTCCAACATACTAAGCTTAACTCCATAAGAAGTCTCTTCACAAACCAACTCATACCACAAAATTGCTCAATCAGTTCTAACTCTTTTCACCATCATCATCGGTATATGCAAAGATTTCCAAACCAATGCATAAGCTACCACGTTCGCTTCACCTGAATGGTGATTCAACACAAAACCATAACCCTTCAGGAGTTCCAATTATTCTCTACCTCGTATTCAACTCTTCCAACTCAAGCAAATACCTTAGGCTCTTGAGATCACCAAACATTCCAAGTCTCACACTAACTAATTGAAGCCTCCAACTCTGGTACAACCACAACAGCAACCAAGTCTAAATCACTTGTCAGGTGATTCCTTTTATGTACTTCAAGTTGCCTTAAAGCATAACCAAAACTCGCTGAAGTTTCACTTAACATATCTCCCAATCATATCAACAAAGCATCACAAAACACAACAAATGGTCCTGTCGGGTTCGGCAAAAATCAGCACACGATATGTTTTCAATTTTATGCTATAATTAAACCAGGTACAGGCCTCAAAACAACTTTTTCTAGAAAGAGCATCTCGTTAGCTTTCCAACGCTTCGAACGGGGACTAAAACCGACTTACGGATCAAGAGATATGAATTTTCGAAGTTTCTCCAAAACAGAATTTTTCTGCATAAAGGCTGCTACGGGTTTGAGCATTTTCGCCCGGAAATCCGACCGATTCAATTATTTTCTTCGAAACAACCACATACTCATTCATACCAAACATATATTAGTGGTTTAGAACCATCAAACGTGAATTCTACGACTTTCAATTTCAATCTGAATCTTAAATCCTCAAATCTCCAAAAATGCAAAAACTTACAAAAATCCATCAAATTCGATAAAACAAGCATACTCGATCACGGCCTAACATTACCCGACACAACGGCGTAATCTATTCCAACTTTCGTCCGTAAAAACATTGATTCCGTAAAAAGCAGCGATCTCGAAATTTCGACGTACGACAACAATTTCACACTTTGTGGCCTTAGCACACACACCAGACACGAGTCTCAAAGCTACTCAATCAATTTAGTTCTTTGACCATCCAACAGACATATAATATGGAGCTCTCAATATCGAATGAGTTTCCGCAACTAAGTCGATCACAACTCCACTTCACTTCTTGGCTGTATATCACTATCTCGCCAGGAAAGTTTCCGGGCAATCGCAATTAACTGGTAAACCACCAACTTCTCACTTTCATTATAATTCAAAAATTCCCATCAAAATTAAACACCTCAGCACCCTCCTGCACCGACTCATCAAAACCATTCTTAAGCACTTAGCTTAACTCCAGACAATTCACTGCTCACGTCATCTAAGCCTGCAAGACACGTCTATCCCCTCCAACACAATCCCAACTACTATCAACAAGAGATTAAGGGTGATCAGTTCCTCAATTTGTCAATAGACAGCCGAAGATCATGATAGGGTACAAACCATCTTTACCAAACTATAAGAGCGTTCAACCACACACCGAGCTACAACTCCACACTTGCAGCATCCTGGAGAAGCACAGCTTCTCCCCCACTTGAATTATTCTCACTTCTGCAGACAACGGTTCTACAATAAAACATGTAACGACAAAGTTTTCACACACATGTCGCATACAAGGGGACAAACAACATTAGACAACTTGGCTGGACGGACCGACCTGCTCTGATACCAATTGTAACACCCCACTCTAAACTATCGCGGAAAAATAAGATAAACAACAGAAACAATTCAGAGTGCAGCAAATAAAATCTCATGACGACCGTCATGGATGTCACGATCGTCACGGTCATGACGAGCGTCAAGGAGCTGTGACGATCGTCACACTCCCAAATTCTCAGACGCATCAGGGTGTCACATTCTACACTGAACCAAAACACATACACCTGCAACGGATCATTTACTAACATACGTAGCACAAAATTCGGATGAACAAACAACGGTAACTTGTTTAACATTTTAATCATAAACGCCATGTTATAATACACTTCCAACGATTCGTACTAATTAAATTCCATTAAAATTCAGCAAGTAATTATCTTGCATCAATTCACTAAAACAACTATGCATCCAACCAACATTTGGCATTATCAGAAACAACCAATCTACTTGCCATAGTACTTAATAAAATTCAGCAACAAGGACTTCAATTAAAACAATAACATTAATCGTTCATCCCCCCAGAGTGCTACGTATCAGAGCGACCAACAACCTTAAACATAAAGCGACACTTTCTTCCGAGTTACCTGCAAATTACCACCAACGGAGGTAACATACAACGTAAAGGGTGAGATATCAACAATATAACATAAGGCATGATAAAAGTCATGTCAGAATATTATCACAGCATTATAATTCCAGCAGTTCGCATAAATATTAGTAATAATAAACTACAACCACTCTTTATTCATAACCACAACAATTATCATCATATCTCAGCAACTCATCAAAACAACTCAACAACGCAACTCAACAATGCGACTCAACTGTGCATATTCATGTGGTACCATTTTGGGAGACAACACTCCACAATAATTCGGGAGACAACTCTCCATAATAATTCGGAAGACAACTCTCCACAATAATTTGGGAGACAACATTCCACAATAAATCGGGAGACAACTCTCCACAATAATTCGGGAGACAACTCTCCACAATCATTTTATTTTGTCATTAAAGACACAACCGTCGCCAATTTAGGCCAAATGATATGCTATGAGATGCAACTATTATGGACTATAACACAACAATAACAACCGTGCAACAAGGCATCACGCCTACAACCAATTATCCATAACAGAAACATCACATTTTGCATATACTATGGACTCACCATTTCAATCTGTTCATATCAGAGAACTACCAACAGTATCGTTCCTACGAATAAGACTCTAACACATTTTCGCGCAGAGAGCAATTAAAAATAACCTCGTCTCTACAATCAAGAACTCAACAGCATTTTCATGTCAGGGAACAACTGACAACATCATTACTACAAATAAGAACTCAACACATTTTCATATACCTTCATACGGGTAATATAACTACAACTTATCCACGTAATCCAAGGAGAATATTATAATAACATTTTCTCAACAAATGGGAAATTAGTGCGTGTCGGCGCTGATTCCCAACATTACTACATAAACTAACGACATAACATTAATGCAGGCGTAGACAAACATTAACCCTTAATATTTCTCAACCTACAGGAACATTTACCCTTAATATTCTCTTAATATTTCTCAACCTACGGTAACATTTACCGTTAATATTCTCTTAATATTTCTCAACCTACGGGAACATTTACCCTTAATATTCTCTTAATATTTCTCAACCTACGGGAACATTTACCCTTAATATTCTCTTAATATTTCTCAACCTACTGGAACATTTACCCTTAATATTCTCTTAATATTTCTCAACCTACGGGAACATTTACCCTTAACATTTCTCGATCTACAGGAACATTAATCCTTAATATTTACTCAACTTATGGGAACATTACTACGGTAACGTTACTACGGGAACGTCACTACGGGAACATTACTACGTATTTGCCCCATTAGGGAAACCTTAGAGCATCGTATATAACACATTCATTCTTACATAGGAAAAACCTCGTCCCTAACATTTATCAATTAACGGAAATCATACCTATGAATCGATTCCCTACATGAAATCGATCATACCCACGATTATAGAATTGAACCCCATCCTTACCTTGAATAGAGGTCAATTCCAAGCTTTCTGGTTCTGGTTCCGTTCTACGGTAACTCTCCTGCAACTTTCTCCTGCAACTTTCTTCCAATTTCACCGATGGAAAATTCTTCTTCTTACTTTCTCCACAGTCACGTTCCTTTTTCCTTCTCCTCAACCTTTTTCCTCAATTTTGGTTTTCTGAGCAATTTATCGTTCTTTTGCTCTTTCTCCCACAACTGTTTATCGTAACTTCCTTTCCCTTCTCCCAAAATCCTTTCTCTGGCGGTTTATCGTGTCCTCCCCTATTTCCCAAAAACTTCTCTATTTCCTTCTAATCCCTTATTTCTTATTTTATTATTTAAATCCAATAATAATAATACTACAAATATTATTCTCCCACTAATAATAATATTCATAATAATAGTAATAATATTCCACCAATAATAATAATAATAGTAATAATAATAATAATAATAATAATAATAATAATAATATCACCAATATTACTATTAACTATTATATTATTATCTCAACACCACATCCCCACAAATAATCCTTATATATCAAGGATACTCACCAATCATATACAAACCCACTCCACCTAAGGGCACACCAACATAAAATAATTTAGTTAAAATGAACGGGCGTTACAACTCTCCCCTACTTAAAAGAATTTCGTCCTCGAAATTACCTCAATCAAACAGCTCCCAACTAGACCATTTTCACCAAAGTAATCTCTTCACCTCGAAGTTGATTCTCGTTCATCCACCTGAACTAGCAACACCTCAACAGTCAAATTACCTTTCATTTGTACACCATCCATCTAAATCAATGTACTTCTTCAACTTAGGCATATACCACATCATGTAAATTCCCACGAGTGACAGCAGTAAAACAGTCTAACCTGCTATTTTTCCCACGCTTCTGCTGCGCCAATCTGGTACAGATCACAAAACACAGTGTGCTTCCGAGACCTCAAGCTCGACCAACACCAGTTATTATCGTAACTCTCAAAGCACGTCTTTCTTGGATCCTTTGGATCTTTTCAGTCGTCTCTTGCACAATCTCAGCTAGCTTCAACATAGAATGATTAATCTCACTCGTTAGAAAAAGAGTCAAAGTAGTCATTCTATCCAAAATCTCCCAACACAAAATCCATGGGAATAATATCCGATCTCCACTCTGGAATATTCAACGGTTGCATCAGACTCAACGGTCTCTGACGTTTATTCTTCGACTTCCAACAAGTCTAATCAGCACATACAAACTCAACCACTTATCTCTTCAACTATGACCCTCAAAATAATTTCCTCAAATCCGGTCACATCCTCATAGCACCGGGATGGATACTCCATCTACCTCAATACTCTTATTCCACTTAATAATATTTGGGACACAACTCTATCACGACATCTCGTGATACTATTTCCATTAATCTGAAAATCATCCCTTCAACTTTAATTCCTCAGATTCAACCAATCTACCAACCCAAACCAGAGTTTTGACCTTATCGAATCCCGTCAAGAATACTACTAGTAAGGTCCAACATACTAAGCTTAACTCCATAAGAAGTCTCTTCACAAACCAACTCATACCACAAAATTGCTCAATCAATTCTAACTCTTTTCACCATCATCATCGGTATATGCAAAGATTTCCAAATCAATGCATAAGCTACCACGTTCGCTTCACCGGAATGGTGATTCAACACAAAACCATAACCCTTCAGGAGTTCCAATTATTCTCTACCTCGTATTCAACTCTTCCAACTCAAACAAATACCTTAGGCTCTTGAGATCACCAAACATTCCAAGTCTCACACTAACTAATTGAAGCCTCCAACTCTGGTACAACCACAACAGCAACCAAGTCTAAATCACTTGTCAGGTGATTCCTTTTATGTACTTCAAGTTGCCTTAAAGCATAACCAAAACTCGCTGAAGTTTCACTTAACATATCTCCCAATCATATCAACAAAGCATCACAAAACACAACAAATGGTCCTGTCGGGTTCGGCAAAAATCAGCACACGATACGTTTTCAATTTTCTGCTATAATTAAACCAGGTACAGGCCTCAAAACAATTTTTCCTAGAAATAGCATCTCGTTAGCTTTCCAACGCTTCGAACGGGGACTAAAACCTACTTACGGATCAAGAGATATGAATTTTCGAAGTTTCTCCAAAACAGAATTTTTCTGCATAAACGCTGCTACGGGTTTGAGCATTTTCGCCCGGAAATCCGACCGATTCAATTATTTTCTTCGAAACAACCACATACTCATTCATATCAAACATATATTAGTGGTTTAGAACCATCAAACGTGAATTCTACGACTTTCAATTTCAATCTGAATCTTAAATCCTCAAATCTCCAAAAATGCAAAAACTTACAAAAATCCATCAAATTCGATAAAACAAGCATACTCGATCATGGCCTAACATTACCCGACACAACGGTGTAATCTATTTCAACTTTCTTCCATAAAAACATTGATTCCATAAAAAGCTGCGATCTCGAAATTTCGACGTACGACAACAATTTCACACTTTGTGGCCTTAGCACACACATCAGACACAAGTCTCAAAGCTACTCAATCAATTTAGTTCTTTGACCATCCAACAGACATATAATATGGAGCTCTCAATATCGAATTAGTTTCCGCAACTAAGTCGATCACAACTCCACTTCACTTCTTGGTTGTATATCACTATCTCGCAAGGAAAGTTTCCGGGCAATCGCAATTAACTGGTAAACCACCAACTTCTCACTTTCATTATAATTCAAAAATTCCCATCAAAATTAAACACCTCAGCACCCTCCTGCACCGACTCATCAAAATCATTCTTAAGCACTTAGCTTAACTCCAGACAATTCACTGCTCACGCCATCTAAGCCTGCAAGACACGTCTATCCCCTCCAACACAATCCCAACTACTATCAACAAGAGATTAAGGGTGATCAGTTCCTCAATTTGTCAATAGACAGCCGAAGATCATGATAGGGTACAAACCATCTTTACCAAACTATAAGAGCGTTCAACCACAAACCGAGCTACAACTCCACACTTGCAGCATCCTGGAGAAGCACAGCATCTCCCCTACTTGAATTATTCTCACTTCTGCAGACAACGGTTCTACAATAAAACATGTAACGACAATGTTTTCACACACATGTCGCATACAAGGGGACAAACAACATTAGACAACTTGGTCGGACGGACCGACCTGCTCTGATACCAATTGTAACACCCCACTCTAAACTATCGCAGAAAAATAAGATAAACAACAGAAACAATTCAGAGTGCAGCAAATAAAATCTCATGACGACCGTCATGGATGTCACGATCGTCACGGTCATGACGAGCGTCAAGGAGCTGTGACAATCGTCACACTCCCAAATTCTCAGACGCATCAGGGTGTCACATTCTACACTGAACCAAAACACATACACCTGCAACGGATCATTTACTAACATACGTAGCATAAAATTCGGATGAACAAACAACTGTAACATGTTTAACATTTTAATCATAAACGCCATGTTGTAATACACTTCCAACGATTCGTACTAATTAAATTCCATTAAAATTCAGCAAGTAATTATCTTGCATCAATTCACTAAAACAACTATGCATCCAACCAACATTTGGCATTATCAGAAACAACCAATCTACTTGCCATAGTACTTAATAAAATTCAGCAACAAGGACTTCAATTAAAACAATAACATTAATCGTTCATCCCCCCAGAGTGCTACGTATCAGAGCGACCAACAACCTTAAACATAAAGCGACACTTTCTTCCGAGTTACCTGCAAATTACCACCAACGGAGGTAACATACAACGTAAAGGGTGAGATATCAACAATATAACATAAGGCATGATAAAAGTCATGTCAAAATATTATCACGGCATTATAATTCCAGCAGTTCGCATAAATATTAGTAATAATAAACTACAACCACTCTTTATTCATAACCACAACAATTATCATCATATCTCAGCAACTCATCAAAATAACTCAACAACGCAACTAAACAATGCGACTCAACTGTGCATATGCATGTGGTACCATTTTGGGAGACAACACCCCACAATAATTCGGGAGACAACTCTCCACAATAATTCGGAAGACAACTCTCCATAATAATTTGGGAGACAACATTCCACAATAAATCGGGAGACAACTCTCCACAATAATTCGGGAGACAACTCTCCACAATAATTCGGGAGACAACTCTCCACAATCATTTTATTTTGTCATTAAAGACACAACCGTAGCCAATTCAGGCCAAATGATATGCTATGAGATGCAACTATTATGGACTATAACACAACAACAACAACCGTGCAACAACCGTGCAACAACCGTGCAACAAGGCATCACGCCTACAACCAATTATCCATAACAGAAACATCACATTTTGCATATACTATGGACTCACCATTTCAATCTGTTCATATCAGAGAACTACCAACAGTATCGTTCCTACGAATAAGACTCTAACACATTTTCGTGCAGAGAGCAATTAAAAGCAACCTCGTCTCTATAATCGAGAACTCAACAGCATTTTCATGTCAGGGAACAACTGACAACATCATTACTACCAATAATAACTCAACACATTTTCATATACCTTCATACGGGTAATATAACTACAACTTATCCACGTAATCCAAGGAGAATATTATAATAACATTTTCTCAACAAATGGGAAATTAGTGCGTGTCGGCGCCGATTCCCAACATTACTACATAAACTAACGACATAACATTAATGCAGGCGTAGACAAACATTAACCCTTAATATTTTTCAACCTACGGGAACATTTACCCTTAATATTCTCTTAATATTTCTCAACCTACGGTAACATTTACCCTTAATATTCTCTTAATATTTCTCAACCTACGGGAACATTTACCCTTAATATTCTCTTAATATTTCTCAACCTACGGGAACATTTACCCTTAATATTCTCTTAATATTTCTCAACCTACGGGAACATTTACCCTTAATATTCTCTTAATATTTCTCAACCTACGGGAACATTTACCCTTAACATTTCTCGATCTACAGGAACATTAATCCTTAATATTTACTCAACTTATGGGAACATTACTACGGTAACGTTACTACGGGAACGTCACTACGGGAACATTACTACGTATTTGCCCCATTAGGGAAACCTTAGAGCATCGTATATAACACATTCATTCTTACATAGGAAAAACCTCGTCCCTAACATTTATCGATTAACGAAAATCATACCTATGAATCAATTCCCTACATGAAATCGATCATACCCACGGTTATAGAATTGAACCTCACCCTTACCTTGAATAGAGGCCAATTCCAAGCTTTCTGGTTCTGGTTCCGTTCTACGGTAACTCTCCTGCAACTTTCTTCCAATTTCACCGATGGAAAATTCTTCTTCTTGCTTTCTCCACAGTCACGTTCCTTTTTCCTTCTCCTCAACCTTTTTCCTCAATTTTGGTTTTCTGAGCAATTTATCGTTCTTTTGCTCTTTCTCCCACAACTGTTTATCGTAACTTCCTTTCCCTTCTCCCAAAATCCTTTCTCTGGCAGTTTATCGTGTCCTCCCCTCTTTCCCAAAAGCTTCTCTATTTCCTTTAATCCCTTATTTCTTATTTTATTATTTAAATCCAATAATAATAATAATACAAATATTATTCTCCCACTAATAATAATATTCATAATAATAGTAATAATATTCTACCAATAATAATAATAATAATAATAATAATAATAATAATACCACCAATATTACTATTAACTATTATATTATTATCTCAACACCACGTCCCCACAAATAATCCTTATATATCAAGGATACTCACCAATCATATACAAACCCACTCCACCTAAGGGCACACCAACATAAAATAATTTAATTAAAATGAACGGGCGTTACAACAGATGTTTAGGCGAGGCATGATCTGTTTCTCAGTAGAGTGGAGCTCTTAGCATAAATGTTTGATATCCTCCGGCAGGGTGGGATTTCCTTCCGAGAAGAGTGGAGCTAATTCCCAACAGTTTACTTCCTGGTAAGGTCGTATTCTGAATGTTTCTCCCCGGTTGAATGTGTTCATTCCCTAGAGTGTTGGAAGGTTGTTCCGGGTGTTTCCCCAACCTATGCATTTGATCCCCACAAGAGTTGTTTCTTGGGAAGCCATCCAGGGCATTTTCCTCAGCAGAGTCTGATTCCCAGCAGGGTGATGTGTTATTCCCTTTAGAATGGTTGTATCCAAGAAGGTCATCTGGGGCTTGTTTGCTCCCCAGTATGAGTCTGATCATACTCGGCGTCCTGTTTCTCCCCAGCGAAGTTTGGTTTCCTCTCTTTAGCATTTATTTTGCTAATGTGGTTCCTTTGCATTTGCATTGTGCATAGCATTGTCGCTACGCGAAAAATGACACAGAGTCGCCACCGGATTTTATTTATCCCACGAAGGGAAAGGGAAATAGCGATAAAACCTTTGGGAAAAGAGCGTGGTCATCGCAACCAAGTCTTAGGGTTCGGGAGTCAGTTATGCGAGGGGAAGGTGTTAGCACCCCTCGCATCCATCGTACTCGATGGGAACCTCCTAGGTTATTTAGCGTGAATGGGTGTTTTTATTAAGAGTTTGCTTGCTTAAGGAAAAGAGGGGTTGGTTTATTTATTTTAATGCTCGCCAAGGATTGTGGCCCTTGTGCCTACGTATCCTCACTTAAAAGAAGTGAAGAATCAGAGCTCCGTAGTTCGGAGGCTTATGAAATAGTTGTTTGTTGGTTGATTTTATACCTTGAAAAAAGGGTTTTTGATTGAAGCCCTAAGGCGAAAAATAGTTTGATGAGTTGATGTAATTTTTAAGTTTCTTAAGAGAAATTGTTCTTGATTAGGATTATACACAAAAGACTTTGGATAGAAATGAATGTTTCGAATAACCAAGTCGAGCGCCTTGTATCCAAAACATTCGGAACGAGTGTAGGAGGACTCCATTCTCATTCCTTTTCCACCACTTTAAAGTCCATGGTGTATAGTCCTTGTCATATATTTATTGTGTTTTGGATTTTTTTTTGTTGAGAAAATGATCACTTGATGTTGGATCAAGGTCTATTGTTTATGAAAATGAATTTGAAGTGATACGAATAAGGCGGTGGCGATGCACAAGGCAATCGACTTACATGGGTGAAAATGGCTCGATAAAATCGAGATTTTGTTTTTAAAAAATGATTTTCGGAATCAAAGGTCAACAAGAACCATAACAACATCCACACTAAAATCATACAAACATAGGGTGTTAGTCGGCAAAAAAAATTGAAACACGCAAAAAAAACGGAGTTCGCCGTGCGAACTCCTTGAGAAAAAAAATTTTGGAGGTAAAATGCCAAAAAAAGTATCAAAACAGTGGTGTGACACGGGTGGCCGTGTTGTGTGACACGGCCCGTGTCATAGGGTACCTGCAATGTGGGTTTTTAGGGCGTGACAGAGGTGCAACACGGGTGGCCGTGCTGTGTGACACGGCCCGTGTCATAAATTCTGGGAGAAAAATGTTTTTTGAGGCCAATCAGAGGTGCAACACGGGTGGCCATGTTGTGTGACACGGCCCGTGTCAGGGGTCCATGGCATTTTACACGTTGAAACCTCAAACAGAGGTGCAACACGGGTGGCCGTGTTGTGTGACACGGGTGGCCGTGTTGTGTGACACGGGTGGCCGTGTTGTGTGACACGGCCCGTGTTATGATGCCTGGGGTTTTTGGACGTAGAAAAGGCTACTATAAGTGCAACACGGCCAGCCGTGTCGTGTGACACGGCCCATGTCAGGCTACCAGGTGAAAAAACCTAATTTTTTCTATGTTTTTCTTTCGTTTTTGTGGTTTCTTGAGAATGGTTTCTTGGTCCCTTTGGAACCTTACATGATACATACAATACAACAATACATAAAAGAGTAAACAAAATGAATGTAAGAGCAAAAAAATAAAGGGAGAAAGTTTGGAGGAAATGGATACCCAAGAGCTTTCTATCCTTCTTGCAAGTCCTCCTTGATCTTGGTTGAATGTACTTCACTCCTCTTCACTCTATGTTGTGAAGGTTTTGTTTCTCAATGATCCTTTTGGTTCTATCTCACTCTCTTTTTCTCTGGTTTGCAAAGCTTTCTATTTTTCTGGTTTTTAGGGTTTTGTTTGCTCTCTCTATCTTTTTCTAGTTTTGCAATGTGTGTCTAGAATGAATGTTGAATGAATGAACTCTTATTTACAGCCCCCTCCTCTTATCTCAGCTCATAGGGTTTTCTCTTCCCTCCAAACATCAGATTTTTTCATGGGGGCAATGTCCTCTTGCCCACCTTTTCTCATGTCACTCTCTTTCTTTCCATTTCCATGCAACTTGCTATGCTGCATTTTCTGCACTACTTTTCCTATGCTATTTGCTGCAGCACCTTGTGTCTTGCACCCATTTTGTTTGGTTTGTGTTTGGACAGCTCCTCTTGGTCAATGCCACCAACTCTTGATAGCATTTTGAAATTCTGATATGTAGAAGCATTGTCACATGTTATTCCCTTAGTCTTGTGACATGTAGTTTTTTTGTGACATGAGGAAACTTGCCACCTTTTGCATGGGATTGTTTTTGTTCATGACTAACATGCATAATCTTGGTCCTAAAACATTCTAATGTTGATTTAATCCTTGCATGTTTCTTGGATGTTTGTAAGCATAATGTAGGACTTGGTGTGGCATTACCATGACATGAATTTGACTAGAGACTTGAATGAAGTATTAGAAATAAATTAATTTCTAAACATTACTTAGAGTTGGAAATCTTGCAACAAATGACATTCTTGTAATGTCATAAAACTTCTCTTTGTAATATTTTTTGCCTTTAATCTTGAATTCATGATGGATTTCCTTAGAACCATTAAGCTTGAAATGGATGAAGTCTTGAATTATGGACTTGTGATCTTGACTCATGCTTTGCAAATTTGAACTCCACTTGATCAAGAATTTAAAAACAAAATTGGATGAAGCAATCTTGAATTATGCCTTGCATTTAAGGGTCAATTAGGAATATATCTTGAATATCCTAATATTTTGTCAAGTAACTTCTCTTTGAAGAAATCCACGTGAGTAGACTTTCCAATTTAGATCAAACCTTAGATAATGAACATTTTCTTCCATATAGTCCCAAGATAGACAAGTTATCTCATTTGAAAATGAAAAATGACAAACCGACCCAATCTGTACCCACATGCTCGATATGCAATAGAATGATGTATGATATGGCGAATGTAGGTATAAAGGCTAAAGGCGAAAATGAGGGTGTGACAAGCATCCTCCCAAATGCGTAGCATTTCCATTTCATATGGAGCATTATACCATTTTCAAACATATGCATCTGAAGCATAAGTCAAGTTTGGTATCTTTAAGGTCGGGTATTCTTCTCAGTAGAGACTGTTTGATTTAAGGGATTTTCGTGTTATCCCGCGTCAGGATGGATCTTTGGGTTGGTTATTTTATCAGATTCCTCCCAGTTGAGTCGTTTGGTTAAACGTTTTCGCTCTCCCCAGATGAGTCACTTGCAAGTGTTGTTTTCCCTGGTCAAGCCTATTGTTTTTTTCCCCAACAGAGTTGATCGATTTTTTCTGCAAAGTCCCTTTTTCCAACTTTTGTTTGGCCATCTTTGCTTTGTTTCAACTTTTGGTTGATGACCATTGGCGTTTGGATGTTATTCCCCACTCTTGGTGGCTAATCCTTATTCTCCTCAGCAAAGTCGGGGATTCCAACTCTTGGTTGGTGCTCCCTAATGTAGTTCAAATTTTTGTGTTTGGTGGTCCAACTTTTCGTTGGCCTAGAAGGTGATCCCAACTGTTGGTTGGTAATCTTTGGTTCCCCCTCGCAGAGTTTTTGTTCCAACTCTTGGTTGGCATCCTTTTGTTATTCTAACTCTTGGTTAGTAGTTGTTATTCTAACTCTTGGTTAGTAGCTGTTATTCTAACTCTTGGTTAGTAGCCTTTTATTCCAACTCTTGGTTGGTAGTTCTGGATGATCATCCCAACTTTTGGATGGTAGTCTTCTGTGGTGGAGTCAGTGTCGTTTAGCGTCCCCAACCATCCTAACTCTTGGTTAGTAGCTTTTGGTTCCGACTTTTGGTCGATGAGGATTTATTTTCCTGGTGATTCTGAATCTTGGTTAGTAGCTTTTATCCTAACTCTTGGTTAGTAGCTTGTGTTCCGACTTTTGGTCATAGAGGATTTTCCTGGTGATCCTAACTTTTGGTTAGCAAGCCTTGTTTCCTAACTTTTGGTTGGATGTTATTCCCTGTCATTGTTTTTTCCAACTCTTGGTTGGTAGCCTGTTGTTGGTTGACCGTTTTATCCTAACTTTTGGTTGGTATCCGGGGCCGTTGTTTCCCGACTTTTGGTTGGTATTCATGGTTGGTATGCATGGATGCTTATCTCAACTCTTAGTTGATAGTCCCTCCTTTATTCCCCAATAGGGTCGGTCTGGGACGTCTGTTTGTTGTCCAACTTTTGGTTGATAGTCCTCCCATATTCCTCAGTGGAGTTGTTCTCCCAACTTTTGGTTGGTAATTGGTGACTTGACAGGTGTTTGTTTCCAACTTTAAGTTGGAAAATTTTTATTGATTTTTATTCCAACTTTTGTTTGATAGCCTTGTTTGTTATTCCCAACTTTTTGTGGGTAAGGTTTGGTTGACGTTATCCCCTACTTTTGGTGGGTAGTCTTTGAGGCCCCAGTAAGATCGTAATATTCGGCTTGGTCGTCTTGTTGACGTTATTCCGACTCTTGGCTGGTAACCTTTGTTTTCCCGGTCGTGGATTCCGACTTTTGGTCGGTGTATCTCCCCAGCAAAGTCGTCTCGCCGTGGAAATTTTTGGTTGGTGTTATGGTGATTCCGACTCTTGGTTGGTATCTTTGGTTGGTAGTGTGTGGTTTTATCCCTAGGGAGCAGCCCTTATCCCATCTTTTGGATGCTATTGTCGATTATTGTCTTGTGATGGATGTGTATCTCGTGCAGAGTCGTCTGGTTAGTCTACTCTTTCCCCAGTGAATTGGACATCAGGATGTTGGTTTAGTTTCCTCGTTTGGTTCCCCCAGCAGGATTATATTCCAACTCTTGGTTGGTATTCTTTGATAGTTGTCCCAACTTTTGGTTGGTATTCAGAGTTCGCTATCCCGAATTTTGGTTGGTATTTGTGGGAGAGTTTGTTCCAACTCTTGGTTGGTATTTGTTGTTGGTTGTATCCTAACTCTTGGTTGGTATCTTTGGTTGGTATCTTTTAGATGAAGTTCATATCGTATTGGGTTGTTATTCCCCTAGCGTGTCGTATTCCGACTCTTGGTTGGTATTTGTTGTTTTGCATCCCCACAGGGCACAAATTTCTGGGTTCTTTTGTATTCAATCACCTTATACCTTGAATGTTTGAAAGCGGATGCTTTTCCTCCCTTCAAGTCCAAGTTGTTTGAATAGGGGCAGCTGTAGCACCCCAAAATTTGCCTTTCCATTTTGGCAGCATTTGGTTTTTGCTTCTTTGCATTTTCGCATTTCTGCATTTGCATAACATTCGTTCTTGAGGCAGGGGATCAAGGTTTTCCCGTGGCTCAGTTTTCATCTCAGTGCATGAACCTGAACAGCGAGCATCAGAGGCTCTGGCATTTATTTTACCCAGCGGTCGGACCGATCGATTTTACTTTATTTTGCAGGGTATTTTTTTAGCTCAGGAAGCAGTATTCATGCTATCGCGAGCATTTTCATGGTTATGATATTCAAAAGTAAGTTTCAGAAGTTGAACAGAGCTCCAAAACTGTTGAAACAGGGAAAACGGGCAGATTTCCCTCCAAAAGGCGCCAAAAATTCAAATTTTGGAGGTGTTAATCAGTTAACCTATATGGTTAAAACGATTAACCAAGGCAAAATTAGGGCAAATTTGGGATTTTTTGAAGGTGTTAAACCAATTAACCTATATGGTTAATCGATTAACCAGTGCAGATTTTGCCTCTGCACGTGAATTTTCAGTTCAAGCCACTTTGGGGTCCAATTTTGGTCATGTGCAAGTATGATTTTCACTTTGGGAAGGATCTAGAACCTATTTGAAGTTTGGTTAATTTCATTTTCCCTCCAAATGCCCCATTCCTCATTCCAAACCAAATTTTCCAAACCATTTTCCAAACCTTTCATTTGGATCCAAGCCTAATTGGTATTTAAGTGATCCACTCCAAACCTCACACATCTAATCACTCATAATTCACTCATTTTCAGAATTGATCTCATTCTCTCTCAATTTTCCAATCTCCAAAACCCTCACTAAAAGCGCTTCTCATTGAGATCATTGATTCTTCATTGGAATTCTTGATCTCTAAGAGCTAAACCTTCATCCATTATCTCCATTTAATCAATTTCATCATCCAATTTTCGTGCAAAATTGGATCTGAACTTGGAAGTGATTTTGGAAGTGCTTATCTGGCTTGATTTGGTTTAATCTTGAAGGATCTTCATTGCTACTACAAGAATTGGTTTGGATCTTGAAGTATTCCAGACTTCTAGCATTGGATCTATTCAATTACAGTTGAATCAATGTTAATCGGAGCAAATCTCCGCTCCGAAGGTTGGATCCGAATCTGTTTTTTAGCTTATTTGCATAATCATGTGGATTTTCATATTTGATTAGCTTGTGGTTATTTTGATCCGTTTGATCCATGATTTGGTTGTGTTAATCTGTTTACATGTTGTTTGAATCATGATTTGCTGGTTTAATTTTGTGATTAAGTGAATATGCGATCATCCGGTGGATCGGATAAGTGCTTATTTGCTGAAAAATGTTATTCTGTTATTGTTTTTCTACTGTTGGCACAGTGTTAATCGGTTAACGCATATGGTTAACCGATTAACCATTTCAAATATTCAATTTTTTCAAAGTTTTCAAGGTGTTAATCGATTAACGTATATGGTTAACCGATTAACATGAACAAATTTCCAGATTTTCAAGCATTTTTAAGTGGTTAATCGGTTAACGTATATGGTTAACCAATTAACATTGTGCCAGTGGGCCTGTTTTGCTAATTTTCTTGCATGTTTGAGTACCGTTTCGCATCAAATCATCGTAATTCAATACGATGTATTAGAAGTGAAATGTTCTGGACATTTTGCCGCTGTTTTGATTATTTAATCAAGACTTCGTCGACTTGTTTTTGTTTTCCACTTGGATGCACACTTGTGTGTTGTTGTTCATAGTGATGATGTTCTTGCATTTTCATTTTCTCTTATGCTTGCATCTTTATTTCTTGCATTAATAAAGGTCGAGATATGCTTGTGGTGGTGTTTACCCCACACTTTTGTTCCTCCCTTGGCTTGTGTGTTGCATTTTCATGTTTGCCTCTTACTTGTGATTGAATTTACTTGGTGCTTTCTTGTGCTTGTTGCCATGATCCCCATAAGGTTCCTAGTCCCTCCGTTTAGGATGGGAGTAGGAGAGACATTAGGTGTTCAATCCAAGCATGTATAACATTAGGGTAGATGTTCCCCCTTTTAATCCAAACCTTAGGACCACTTTGCATGACAACGTTAGGGCCGAGTTTCCTTTAGACCTTTCGTGCGTCTCTCTCTTCTCATCTCAAAATCATTCTAACTCATCTAATAAAAGATTAACGAATGTTATGCGTTACGAGCCTTAAGCTACTTGGGAAATGATGATTGGGTGGTTGCCTCTCAATTGTCTAGAATGTTAGCGTATGTCCTTTGGACGATATGCGACGCATTCGCTCCTAGGTCATAGTCTTTAGCGCAACATGAGTTACAAATTAAACTCAAAACACTTCTTCTCTAAAAAAAACACAAACAAAGTTCAAACCTTTTTCTTTCGGGATTAATCGGAAACTTTTTTCATAAAAAAGAGAGTATTGTTAAGCTTCGGTTCTACCGCAAACAAGCTTTGTCCCTAACTGCTGGAACAAAGGTTTAAACCCTACTCGGTTAAAACATTTAATCAACCTGTGGTTTTGTGTCAACCCCGAACTACGTTTGCTCTGATTTCTCACATCAGATGAGAATACGTAGGCACGAGACGGTGATGTCTCAGCGAGCAACCTTCTCCTCTTTTCCCCGTAGTTGGCCGAACTACGTTGACTCTGACTTTCCCATTACACGGGGGAATACGTAGGCACAAAGCGATGATGCTCTGTCGAGTCTCTTTTCTTTTCTTTTTGACCTGTGAGCCTTTAGCGTAGGTAGTTTAAACACACCCTTAGATAGACAACAAGCATGGATCCCGCCGAGTACGACGGACGTGAGGGGTGCTCATACCTTCCCCCTCACGTAACCGACTCCCGAATCCAGAACTTGGTTGCGATGACCTCGTCTTTTCCCTTTTTTGTTAGGTTTTTCCCGATCGTTTCCTTTCCCTCTCTTTGGGATAAATAACGAAAGGTGGCGACTCTTATGTTTTCTGTCGGGTGTTTTTCGCAGTTGCGACAGGTACAAATAAATTTTGAGCCTTTATCCTTTGTTTCTTAAACCATAAACCAGGCCATGTTACAACCTCAAAAGACCTAATTGAAGCAGGGTTATTTTGAAAGCATATTACAGCAAGGTTGCATAAGCTGACTCCAAAAGATATTTGCAAATCATTTATTTTGGCAATACACCTTTATTTTAAACTTTGAGCGTCTTGAACCACCGTGTTCTGACCAACGTCTCATTTATTTTTTCATCTTTGAAAAATGATTTTTGATTTCAAAAGTTGCATGAACTTCGCATTACCATGTTTGTATGAACACTTTTGTTTGCAAACTAGCTTTCCTCTAAGGAACTTTCAAACAATTGAGAAACTTGGTCAGGTGATCCTATCAAGGGCAAGTTCCTTTTACATCTTATCTAAAAATCAATTTAAGATTTGTTCAAGACAAGGTCTTCTCAGATTTGGTTTATCCATAAGTTTTTTCAAGACTCATACTGGGGCAAGCCTCTGAGGGAATAGTAAAACGGTCTTTTTAGAATCAGACAAGCTGAAGCAATTATCAGTTCATCTATAACAGACGGTTTAATCTAGGGCAGTTTTACTTGAAGGATCCTCAGACAGCTCTTCATCCTTTCTACAAGGATCATCAACTTGATACAGTTTAGAAGTGTGGCGGAGATGTGTCTAACATTAACATCTTTAATCCCCAAGCAGAATGCAGTGATCTCCGTGTTGAGGAATCAGTCTTCCAGTCTTGTCATTTCACCAAAAGAGTCGAGCCTTGTCGTTGGCATCTGCATTTACCTTTGATCATATATCATAGCATAATTCATATACATATACATATCATGAGTGTTTCATCCTCATTTGCATTTCTCCCGGGGGCGTGTTTTATCCATGTCTTACCTTATGGTCGAAGTCCAACTTACTTGGCACCTACCAGACAGTTTTGTGTTGTGTTTATTTTATGTTCTTCCATATATGACATTTTTTCTTATCTGATTACGTCCAATACTATTCTCATATATTGTGTTTATACCTTTCATTCAAAGCCATTATTAGATGTCTGGTACCCTTATTTTTATTTCTCTTTTTGATGGTTTTTCCAGATTGAGTCTCGTTGTTCTGATGTTCTTCCAGAACTTATCTAATGGTTTTCCAGATATTTCCTTTGATTCTGAAGGTTTTCCAGAATCTATCCGATGGTTTTCCGGATACGTCTCTTTCTGATGGTTTTCTAGATCGAGTCTTTGTTCTGATGTTCTTCTAGAACTTATCTAATGGTTTTTCCAGATTGAGTCTTTGTTCTGATGTTCTTCCAGAACTTATCTGATGGCTTTCCAGATATTCCTTTTGATTCTGATGGTTTCCCATAATCTATCCGATGTTTTTTTTCCGGATTTTGTTTTCTCTTCTGATGGTTTTCTAGACTGAGCCCTTGTTCTGATGTTCTTCCAGAAACTTATCTGATGGTTTTCCAGGATCTATCCAATGTTTTTTTTCTGGTTTTTTGTTTCTCTTTCTGACGGTTCCAGATCGAGTCTTTGTTCTGATATTATTCCAGAACTTATCTGATGGTTTCCTAGATATTTTCTTTCGATTCTGATGGCTTTCCAGAATCTTTCTGATGGTTTTCTGGATATGTTTCTCTCTGACGTTTTTCCAGATTGAATTTTGGTTCTGATGTTCTTCCAGAACTCTTTTGTCGCTTATCTGATGTTCTTCCAGATACGTCTTCAAACTCTTCCCGTACATTTAATGCTTTCCTGAATGTGGCGGATATACCTTCAGAAACTTGTCTTCATCTTATGCTCTTATAGATGTTCTCATTTTGCTTCTTTGTCCCAGAGTTTATTCGATATTTTTCTGAGTATCTCTGGTGTGTATCAGAGTTTATTCGATGTTCTTCTGGATGTTTCTGATGTTTGTTTCTCCCTGTGTATTTTCCGACGATTCCTAAAGATTCTCGCTCAATCTCTTTGTTTAAAGGAATGTTCTGAAAACTCCAGCACTTGTCGTTTACCTGATCCTACCGCCGTGTGGATCCTATGTTACTGTTTCATAGCATTGCATATCACTACATCTAAGGGCAAAAATTTTCGGTCATCTGTATTTAAATCCCTTTCACCTTGATTCCTCGAGTCTCCGCTGCAAATCATCCGGTGAAGCTATTTAAATAGGGGGCAACTGTAATACCCCAAATTTTTCCCTCGATATTATTAGGTTCATTTCGCACGTCATCTCATTCTGCATGGCATTTTTAACTAATGGCTAACCCGTTTGTTCAGTCTGTTGCTGTTGTAGGAAAATAACGTTGGGCGCGCTTTAATTTATGGAGGACAAAAGGCTCATTATCATAAACCATATGGATTTGAATTTGGGTTGAATCGGTGCGAGAATCGGCTGCAAGGAATTTATTCTGGCCAGAGCATAAATTCCCGGTTTTTTTTGCTAGTTACCAGTCTATTAATATCGGATCCGAATTGGTTTTGATCACGTGGATTTAGTTGGACGACGGAAGCGGATGGATCAATTGGGCGATTTTTAATTGGAAATTCTCTGGTGAATTTAATCTAATAAGCTAAATCAGGCGAGTTTAATCAGTTGAGTTATACGGGGAAATTTAGTCGGATATATTTCAATTAAAGGAGTTTATTCGTTTAAGTTTTATCGAAAGAGCTTAGCCGATTAGATTTAATTGTTTGAGTTTAGGTGGAAAAATTGAGTCAGAGGAATTCAATTAAGTTAATTTATTCAGACGAATTACTTCAGGGATTTTAATCGGAAATTGTAAAAGGCAATTGTGAAAATAATTGGATTTTTATTCCATTTTTGTATTTATTACAATGTCACAATAATTTTATTACAAGAAAAGGCCTAAAACTTCTAAGAAAGCCCTAATTATTTTTAAGAAAGTCTTCCGCTTCTGATTCTTCGAGTTCCGATTTTATTTCTCCGAACCTGCAAGAAAAATCAATAACTGTGAAAATATTGAAGTTAATCAAATTCGTTTTTTTCGGACTCCGACACCCTCAGGAAATTCTCATCATCGGGTGTGTCGGGAGGGCAACGACAAAGTCAAAGCCAACTCCCAACT